>JAMJFZ010002871.1:2380000-2425000 GCA_026225945.1 Cricetomys ansorgei
AATGGAGGACCATCGAAGTGCTTGGTGTCCTCAGCAAGAAATATTTGGTGACATTTTGTGAGTAATTGAAAGACTTGGAAGAGAAAGTGTGAAAATGCAACAAGCAGGCATTATGGAATTAAAATAGAAGTATAAATATAACTAGCATTTTGTTAACTGAATAGATGCAGCGATATCTATATATCTCTATATATGAAATAGGCCGTAAGTATGTAGTTATTTAAGAAACCTATATACATATATTGCTATGAAATAGGTCATATCTGTGTAGTTACTTAAGAGACATTTCACTCCAGGATCATACTCAGAAAAGAGTACTTCCCAGTTCTCATGTTGAATTCTCAGCCAGTAGCAAGGGAAATGTAAAAGCAGTGTTTCCAAATATTCTTTGGGGCCACCTTGTCTGAGCAGACCCAAGAGACGTTGTGTACCCCCTGCCTAGCCTACTTCTGTTTGTAACCACAAAGATCCCATTAAGGCTGCTGATTCTGATGGAATCTCAGGGGAAGCTGATTATTAATGCTTGCCAGACACAGAAGCATTGACATTGTCATGTTATTAGCATCACTCTCCTAAGAGCCCAGTCATCAAGGACGCCAGGAGACCCAATCTTCATAACCGCTAATGAAGGAGATACAGTGTAGCAACAGTCATCTCAGTAATGACCGATTTTACTATCTGCTTGAGTTGAACGCTTGCATAAACAACTGAAAGGGAACCATAGGAAAAACAACAAACAGTTGTTAGCAGTGATTTAGCTTGAGAGTTTCAGTCGATGTCCTCAATTACAGACATGAGGGGGGGGGGTGAATGGGATTATGGGACTGTGTCCTTTGACCTTGTAGAAATATATTCAATGGGTTAGTAATTTGTGATGGAATGGATTTCTGCTTGTGCATGAAAATTTCATTAGAGGAAAGATTCATGTTTCCCTCAGTACAAACCTAATGGAACCAGGTTAAAGTCTGTTGTATAGTTGTTGGCCATGGGGTATCTTTGAGATGCAGACAAACTTCAGCAAATTGTGTTGTCCACAGCAGTGATAGTGTGAACAGGGACTCACTGAGACTCTGGGAACAATATGAATACCATCCTTAGGGAGCAGCTTGTTCAGTTAACAATTTGAAAATAGTATAATATATATACGGTATTCATATTGTTATATATATATATATATATATATATATATATGTATATATATATATATATATATATATATGCCCAAAGTTTTGATAAGTTCGTTTATCTGTATTGCAGATATATTTGACCCAAATGAGTTTCGTGTTGGGTATCAACAGCAATAACAAACCCAGAGAGTTGGGCAGAAGGAAGCTTCCCCAGACTCTGTTAGGCTGTTCTCTCTATGGAATAGTAGAGGCTTACTGGATATGGCTCTACTATTTTGCAGATTAAATGAAAAGCCCAGGGAATGAAGCCCCTTCTACAAGTTGTTGCTGCTAGTTATAGACCTGGGAATGGCAGGCACGTGGTGCCTCACCCATTTTAGTGGTATTTCGCTTTGCTTCTTGTTTTTAAATTTGTTTATAATGCTGGGGATGGAACGCAGCGTGTGCAGGGACACGCTCTACCATTGAGCTGTATCCCAAGCCCTTTCCTCAACCTCTCATTAAAAAGGTACTTGCTTTTATTTTATTATTGTCACCTTTAGCCAGCACTACTTTTTCACAGGCGTGACTGTGGGGATAGTGATTCTGAGCAAGAAAGGAGTATCACCTCTTTTACTTAGTTAAAAGGACAGAAGTAAGCCTGACTCCTGACGAACTTGGGAATGTGCAGTTTATAGTATCCCAGTGAAAGATGTTCTTCTTGCGATGGAGCGGGTCCCCCTGCAATGCGAGAGCCGCACAGTATTGCAAGATGAGGCGTTTTCACAGATGTGAGTTTGAGAAAGAGCTTTTAGGCTCTAATTGAAAGTTTTAGTTTTTGAACTATTAAATCATTACAAATGGAAAACATAACAGGCTATAGGAATGTGTCAAAATGTTAAGTGGAGGAGCCAGCATAAAATATGTGTGTGTGTTTACGTAGGTGTCAGAGTTAGGGCTTTTATTGCGGCGATAAAACACAGTGACCATAAACAACCTGAGGTGGTTTATTTCAGCTTATAATCCTCAGTCACATGCCACTGTTGAAAGATGTCCGGGCAGGAACCGCAACAGGGCAGGACCTGGAGGCAGGCGCTGAGGCAGGCGCTGATGCAGAGGCCACGGAGGGTGCTGCTCCCTGCCTTGCTCTCCCAGAGCTTACTTAACCTCTTTGCTTTTTTTTTCCAACTGAAATTTTTTTCGTACGTTTTGATCACGTTTTCCCCTCTCCCAATTCCTCCAAGACCCACCTCCCATCTCCTAGCCATTCAATTTTGCCTTCTTTTTCTTTCTTACTCTTTAAAAACAACCAAAACCAAAACCAACCAAACAAGAAAACACACACAGACCCACAAAAAACACAAACCAAAATTTACAAGCAAAAGACCAACAGGACAAGAAATGCCCAAACAATGCAGCATGAGACAAAAAGCTACAAAAACACCATTGAGTTTGTTTTGTGTTGGCCAGCTACTCCTGGGCATGGAGCCTATCCCGAAGCATGTTAATACACCCGCTGAGACTCCACTGGAGAAAACTCATTTTTCCTTTGCTAGCAGGTATCAATTGCAGATAGCTTCTTGGGTACAGGTGGGATCCTGTGTCCACTTCCCTCTCTCAGAGCTGGGACCTCATTTGGCTTGAATCTATATAGGCCTTGTGCATTCAGTCAAGTTTCTTATACACCCCAGGGTCACCTGTGCAGGGGTGGCACCAGCCATAGGAGTCTGGGCCCTCTCCCGTCAGTTATTAAGAAAATGCTCTACAGGCTTGCCTACAGCCTAATCTTATGGAGACATTTTCTCAACTGAGATTCCCTCCTCTTAGATGACTCTAGCATGTGTCAAGCTGACAAGAAACTAGCCAGCATAATAGCTGTATATATTCAGTATTCAGAAATATTGACTGTTTATTCCGTGGAGCTGACAAGAAACTAGCCAGCATAATAGCTGTATATATTCAGTATTCAGAAATATTGACTGTTTATTCCGTGGCCATCGGGCACTCTGCTTCATGCTGATAACGAAGACAAAAGTCAACCAGCTACCAGACTTCATAGAGATTCTAATTTAGTAAAGAAAAGAGATGTGAAAAGAATTATATAAACCACCAAACTACAATTAATACGTGTATACGTACACACACACACACACACACACACACACACACATAACTAAACTATGATATATGTTATTAAGAATAAGAGATGCTGTGAGAAAATAGCTAATAAATTCTTAAAAAGTGGTCAGTGTTTTTAGCCATTTAGGAAAATGCAGCTTAAAGCTGCCTAGATGCCATCTCGCCCCCATCAGAGCGGCTGCCAAACAAGAAGCAAATGAAAACAAAGGCTGGTGACAATTGGGGAAAGAGGGGCCCTTACACACTGCTGGTGGGAATGCACACTTGCGGAACCACTATCAAAACCAGTGTGGAGCTTCCAAAAACCAAACCAAACCAAACAACAACAACAAAAAAAACAAAAACGCAAAACCAAAACTAAAGTAGAGCCACCATATTAGGCAGCTAGATCAGTCTTTGGTATGCACCCAAAAGAACTGAAAATCAGCATTCCGCAGAGACACTTGTGTGTCCTTATTTTTTGCTGCATTATTGACAATAGCCAGGAAATGAAGTGTCTCAGTAGGCATCTACTGTTGTGGTTTCTACCATCATACGTCACTCTTCCATCCTAGAAGCCCATCAGCAGGTGTGAATGGATATAGAAAATGTGGTACACACATGCAATGGAATTTATTCACCCGTAAAGAATAGCGGAATCGCGGCATTTGCATGAAAATGGATGGACCCGGAAATAAATGCATTCAACAAAACAAGCCTCAGACTCAGAAAGATAAATTTGGAGATATAAGTCAGTGGTGAAGCATTGGACTACTGAAAGAGAAATGCTGCCATGCTTCCTTTTGTATGTAGAACCTTGAGTTAAAGTTACATATATGCATGTATGTTCACATATGTAGGCCATACAACTAGAATGGAGACGAGGAAAGAGAAGGACGAGATCCTAAGAGAGGTGGGAAATCCATGCGGTAAGAGATCGGAAATGCAGCTACGTAAGAGAAGAAAGAGAACCAAATGGAGGGGAGAGGGGGCATGGGAAAGAGTTGTAGATGGGGAACCAAGTTTATTTTATAAAAGAGGTGCTTTGAGAGAATTTTTTAGGTTGGCTTAATTTAGTTTGGGTTCATGATGGGGGAAAGAAAAGAATTCTAAAAGAAAGTGTAAACTGAGAACTATAAAGAGATTAGTGGGTGCTTTTGGGTGGGACTGGGGGAATCCCAGAGGCAAGGGAGCTTCAGGGGAGGAGCTGAAGGATTCAAGGAGATGATGCAAATGTAGAGAGGCAGCATGTAGACAGGAAAGGGCCAGGCTAGACATGCCTTTCAGAGTCCCCTTGGAGTGGGTATTATGTTAAGAATGATAGGTGAATTAGTAAGGGTTCTCTAGAGGAACAGAACTGATAGGATGAATACACACACACACACACACACACACACACACACACACACACACAATCTATATCTATATCTGTATCAATCTCTCTCTCTATATATATGAGATTTATTAGGATGGCTTACAGGAGGTGGTCCAGCTAGTTCAACGACAGTTGTCTACCAACAGAAGGTCCAAGAGTCCAGTAGTTGTTCAGTCCATGCGGCAGTGTATCTCAGCTGATCTTCAGTATATTCTAGAACCCAGAAGAAGTAGGTTCTAATGCCAGTGAGGGAATGGCCTTGACAGTGAGAGCGAGAGCCAGCAGGCAAAGAGAGCAAGCTTCCTTCTTCCATGTCCTTTACGTAGGCTGCCAGCAGGTGTGGTCCAGATTCAAGGTGGATCTTGCCACCTCAGAAATCTGGATTAAAGATGTATCTTCCCGTCTGAGAAGGTCTAGATTAAAAGGTGCATCTTCCCACCCTGAATGATTTAATTAAGGAAAAAAAATCCCTCAGAGGTATTCCCAGCTGCTTGGGTTTTAGCTAGTTACAGATGACATCAAGTTGACGACCAATACTAGCCATCACAATAGGACACCATTTTAAATGCTAAGTGGTCTCGTCAGGCATGTGTCTTGGAAAGATGTTAGAAGTCACCCTGGGGAAGTGGGGTAATAGGGAACGCAGGGAGATTGCTGAAGCGGCTGCTGAGTGGAATGGGTGGGGAATCACGGTGATGAACTCAGTCAGTGCCTGTGTCGGGCAGAATCCAATACGTTCAAGATGGAAGAGTGTGTGGGCCTTGGTGGCCGACTCCATATACAGCGGTGGTTGTTGACACGATGACCTGATTCCTGTGTTATGATGACCACCTAGCAAATTGCAAGGAAATACACTTTCATGTTTCCTATGCAAAGCTGTATTAGGCAGTGAGATTCAAGTGGTCCCTCCTCTTTCTAACTACATTCTTATAGGGCGGCTGCTTCCACACTTCACAAATACAGCATGAAGACATCCTGAGTTTGCTTAGTCTCACGAGGACTGCAATTACCACGGTTCCATATTTCCTCCTTACTAAATCCTTGTGTAATTCCAGGTGACACAGATGTTTATCTTTTCTTGGGACAAAAATCAACTGTCTAGTATGTTCCTTTATCTGGGAGTTATTCTGTTAATGTTTTCCTTCCCAGTTTTATCACATGAGTGATAAATATTACACCTTACTTATAGATGCTCTTTGAAATTTCCGAGTCTTCTTTCACTAGGGACCTGTTGATTTGTGTGCCAGTGACCTTGGAATGTGGAAGGCTTGCTGTTGCAAGGGAGGCTACACTGATCACTTGAGATAGGCTTTATCATTTTAAAATTTATTTAGAGTTATATGTATATGGGTATTTTGTCTGCATGTCTGTATGTACGCACACCACATGTGTGCCTGGCGACAGCAGAAGTCAGAAGAGAATGTCAAATCTCCTGGAATTGGAGTTGCAAATGGTGCGAGCCTCTATGTGGATGGTGGGAATAAGACCTAGGACCTCTGGAAGAGGAGCCAGTGCTCTTAACCACTGAGCCACCTCTCCAGTCCCAGACTTCGTCTTGAAAAGGTAAATATTAAGTAAATCCTTTAGCTCCACTTAAGATCTTATTAAATGTGTTGGAAAATGGGTTTCTGTCCAAGAGCAGAACAGTCTCTTTAGAAAATCGATACTGAGGCCATATTCAATAGTTCCTCTGGAGCCACTGAGGACCTTGCCTATTTGTGTACGACCGTGGGTATTCACGGAGCGTATTTAAATTTCTCTGGCTGCAATCGATACTCAAAAATACTCAATGGGCCAGAAATCTTAGTATTTAAAAAGTGCCACCAGTCTAATGGCCTAAACCTTGAGCAGCTTCACATTTCGGTTGAACTGAGTCTAATTTTATTTTACATTGTCCTGATCAAGCGTACACAAAGGTGTTTGTTCTGTCAGGTTTAGAAATGAATTTTAATAGAAGCCCTGTTTGACTTAGGCAGCAATTGAGGCTATTTTTACTTTGTTACACTTTACTTTGGAACGTTAGTTGCAACAGTTTTCATGTTTTAAATTAGTTCCACTAGTGAAACATGCTAAATAGAAACAGAATGAGATGAACCCTTCAAGTCAAGGGCTGGCTGAGGGGCTGAGCAGGTAAAGGGGCTTGCTGTCAAGCCTGACGGCCTGGATTTGATCCTTGGAACCCTGTGCTGGAAGGAGAGCACTGACTCCTGCAAGTTGTCCTCTGACCTCCACAGGTACCAGATTCCCATAAAACAAACAAGCAAATAAATAATGTAAAAAAAATCCCAAACCTCCAAGTCAGACAGGTGTCAGTTTGCACCCAACACTTGCCATTTTCTAGGAAAATATTTTCCCCTTCGATATTTCTAGACTCATCGTAGTCTTACTGGGACTTTGCAAAGGTTTGGAGTAGTTGTTTAAAATTAAACAGGAGAGAACTGGAATACCATATCTGTCTTTTTATCCAGATAATAAACATCAGAGCAAGGCATGGACCCTTTTCGAGCCTCAGTTTTTTCATCTGTAAAAGGGGAAAGCAATTAAGTTTTATGTAGGTTTTTATTTATGTAAGTTCTCAAAAATATTGTTACCACAACATGTTAGATAAATGCTCTTTTCTGAGACATTGACATATCAGAAAGACTATAAGTGTTCAATATATTTTTACCTCGTAAAGCATCACAAAGTTCAGCATAATGGATGCCTGCTATTAAGTCCCTGTTACAACACTGGATTCTTTCTTTCTATCTATCTATCTTTCTTTTATTAATTTATTTTTTTTTCAAGGCAAGGTTTCTCTGTTGTAACTCTGGCTATTCTGGAACTCACTCTGTAGACCAGGCTGGCCTCAAACTCACAGAGATCCGCCTGCCTCTGCCTCCCGAGTGTTGGGATTAAAGGTGTGTGCCACCATGGCCCAGCTAGATTCTTTCTATGTGCTTTAAAAACATTGTGTAATATAATTTACAGGATGAATTACAATATAGGGAATCATGATCTCTGCATTATGAATGAGGACATACTGGTGCCCAGGTACATGCCCATGATTTGGAATAACCAAGGGGTGGGTCCAAGGCAGGCTTGCTTCACCATGACTCTAAAACAATTGTTCTGTCTCTCTCTCTCTCTCTCCCCTCTTTTCCTTCCCTTCCCTCCCTCCCCCCTTCGTTCCTTCCTTCATTCCTTCCTTTCTCCCTCCCTCCCTGCCGCTGTCCCTCCCTCCCTTTCTGACTTATCCTTCTCATCATCAACTGAAGAATATGTGTTTTGATTATAGGGAAGTTCTCATTTTGATTTAGACCCACTATTGTCCCTCCTCCCCCTGCACCAAAGTCCAATAGTAAAAGTGTGTCCAGGACCCTGCAATGACAATGTGGCTGTTCAGTAATATGGATATATTACTGCATAAGACTCCTTGGTATCCCTCCTTTCTGCAGTGTGTATGTATGTGTGTGTAGTACAAGTGTATATGTTTGTAGTGTGCACTTGTGAGTACAGATATACACACAAGGCACTTGTAGGCTAGAGGTGGACATTGAATGTCTTCCTTCATTGCTTTTTACCTTGCTTTTTGAAACAGGATCCCTCACTGAATGTGGAGTTCATCCGTTTGGCTAGGCTGGCTGGCCAGTGAGCCCTTGGGGTCCTCCTGTCTTTGCCTCCCCAGCTCGGGGATTACACGTCCATCGCTGTGCATGGCTTTTTGTGGGGGTATTGAACTCATGACCTCATGCTAGAGCAGTAAGCTCTTTACTGACTAAGCCATGTCCCTTGCCCTAGCAGTCCATTTTTATATTTGCTAAGATGCCAACCTATCTTGGACAAATGCTTCAGAAAGTACTCCATTTCAATGGCAAGTATTTCTACCCACACAACAAATTTGCTTTTAAAAGAAACACCTGTGGATGCTTCTGACTCCTGTGGAAGATGCATGACAGCTCTTTTTGAAGTTCTCATTTTGCTCGCATGCATTATTTATCTTCCAAACCTTCTTCGGTAATTCAAAACGACTTTCTCCACGAGGCTTGTTAATGGTAAAGCTTAATTAGCTTCAAGGCTAGTGTGTCAGTGATAAATAACTAACATTTTGTAGATGACAAGAAGAATTAACTGACAGCTGCCCATGAAGAGTCACTCTAAATAAACTCAGTATTCCTGACTTTTGCTTAGATTGCCCTGTGAAGAGTGAGAGGAGGTTTTTCCAAGATGGTTTATCTTTAAAAATATGCTAAACATTAGAAGGTGGATTTGTGTAAGAGTTTGACTTAGGATTTGGTTTCCTGGAAACTATATTATTGGAAACATATTCTTGTCTTTCAGAAGGTAGTTTATTCTCCAGGCGTTCATAAAACTTTAAAATAGCACAGGCATGCACACTTCTACCATAGATTTTGATGATTTTCTACAAGCTGGTGTTTCTTAGATTGTAACTCTTCCTGCCCCTCTGTAAGAAGCTACTATCACAGGAAAATGAGGCCATGTTAACTGACAGCCTTGATAGGTCCGTAAGCATTCTTATTTTCTGTTAACAATTGCTTTTGATGGAGATTTAAAAAATATATGAGAAAGCACATAAATCAAGAATTTCATGGGTTTCCCTTGTAGAAACACAATTCTGTTGTTTTCAGCTTAGTAATTTTCTATATTAAAAATGATTGTAGTTCAATTAAGCACTGTTACAATTAAAATAGAATTCTAATTAAAGTAAAATTTTAAAATGCACTCCTTGGGAATACACCAGTGACTTTCCTTTTCTTTGTATTTATCAATTGCTACTATATCTTTCTCAGATTTCTAGATCATTCTGAGTACTTTGATAGGTAGCAAACCTTCCCAGGGCCCCCTGCAACAAGAACGCACGTGTTTTGTACGCAGGTGCACGCATGTTCAGACACAAACACACACATCTATTGTTGTTTTATTTTATACTTATTATAATGATAAAATAGCAGCAACTACTTTAATCTAGCAATGAGCTTTTTCAAGATTACTTAGATTGTATTTCAGTGTATTTTTCATTCTAATCCAAGGATCTGGACAGGATCAATCTATCATTTTTCCTTCCGTTTCCTTCCATTTCCTTTATGTCTTTCCTCTTCCTCCTCTCCTCTGCTCCTCCTGCTCCTCCTCCTTCTGCTCCTCCTCCTGCTCCTCTGCTCCTCCTCCTGCTGCTCCTCCTCCTGCTCCTCCTGCTCCCTCCTCCTGCTCCTCCTGCTCCTCCTCCTCCTGCTCCTCCTTCTCCTCCTCCTGCTGCTGCTCCTCCTCCTGCTCCTCCTCCTCCCTCCTCCTCCTGCTCCTCCTCCTGCTCCTCCTCCTGCTCCTCCTGCTCCTCCTCCTCCTGCTCCTCCTCCTGCTCCTCCTCCTCCTTCTCTCACTCTCTTTCTTTCCTTCCATCCTAATTAATATTAACTGTAAATTTGATATAGTCTAGAATCACCTGAAAAAGGAGTTTTAATTGAGTTACTGCCTTTATCGAGTTGGTCTATGCATATGTCTGTGAGGGGTCATCTTCCTTGATAATTGATGTAGGAAGTCTCAGCCTGCTGTGAGCAGCACTATTCACTGGGAAGGTAGTCGGAGCTAAATGAAGAAGCTAGCTGAACATGAGCCAAAGCGAGTGTGCCAGCACACAAGTCTTCTGTGGTTTCTGCTTCAGGTTCCTACTTTGAGTTACTGGTTTGACTTTCTTCCATAATGGATTGTGACCTGTTTAAAGGTCTTAAGTTTAAAGTTAAAGCCAAATAAACCCTTTCCTGCTCAAGTTGGTTTTAGTTAAAGTGTTTGATATACTAAGGTAATAAAATTCTCTTTTTCTGCTTTGTTCTCTTTCTCTTCCTCTTTCTTCCTCTCTCTCCTTCTGTCTCCCATCCATCCAACCTACCAGGAGCCATGTCATCTTCTCACTATTTGTAAAAAAAAGTACTCCAAAGAACTAGCACAGTAAATATTTGCATCTCCCTTGGTGTACACTCCCAGTCAAGTTGACATTTACTTAGCTGCACCTCCGTGAGCACTTGGCGCGTGCAGATCTTTGGCTTTTGGTTGATTTGGTATGAGCGATACCTAGTGTGGTCCACCAGGTGGTTTTCTGTGTCTGGATACAGGTGCTGTTCTTTTTTAGTGTTCTAGAATACAGCAACTAGACTTTCCCCCTGTATGTTGATTGAGATTCGGTCTCTTTTGCATTGCTTTTAGATAGTATGATAGTGAATATTAACAAAGATTCAGAACTCATTCCTGAAAAGGCAATTTCATTCTCAATATATCCAGCCTCAGCTAACTATGATCTTTGGCCTATCTGGCATGTTCTTGAATTTTAGAAGAAACAAACTGATAGAGTAAGGTGAGTCCACTTTAGAGATCATGATAAAAGACAGAATCAAGACCGTGTGGCTTTAAACATTTTCATTAGTACCTTCATCCACCCATCCACCCACCCTCCAACATACCATCCATCCACTCATCCATCCATCCATCCATCCATCCATCTGTCCATCCATCCATCCATCCATCCATCCATCCATCCATCCATATGCCCATCCATCCATCTGTCCATCCATCTGTCCATCCATCCATCCATCCATCCATCCATCCATCCATCCATATGCCCATCCATCCATATGTCCATCCATCCATCCGTCCATCCATCCATCCATCCATCCATCCATCCATCCATCCATATCCATCCATCCATCTGTCCATCCATCCATCCATCCATCCATATGCCCATACATCCATCTGTCCATCCATCCATCCATCCATCCATCCATCCATCCATCCATCCATATGCACATACATCCATCTATCTATCCATCCATCCATCCATCCTGCCACCCATTCATCCAACCATCCATCCATCCGTCTGGCTGTCCAATTTCCTTCATGTGGCTTATGGAGTTGTAACTTATAAAAGTACTCCTAAAACTTGTGGACTACTAACCCACCTGAAGAATACTGACAAATAAATGCAAATTTATAACATAAAGACATAGTCTAAATACTCTGAGGCAATGTCTTTGGCTGTAGACAAAGAATTAGCAGAGAAAGCCATTAGAGATTCAGTAAAAAGAAAAATGCAGGGTAGGGGGGAACATACTGGGAGAAACAAAAAGAAGTCAGGAAACACCAAGGTCATTTGTGGAAATGCTCAGTGTATCAGCAAGACTGGCATATAGGATCTCACAGTGAGAGGTGTTAAGGAGTGGCTGAGTCCTCGCTCTGCAGTGGTTTCGTAGGGGTCAGCCTGTGCTCAGCTGGACCTTCTGTTAGAATGAACAGTGGAGTCGTATGAGTCATAAGGACAGGAGTAGAAGGCTAAAGCTACAGATTTCTCTAAGATGCATTCCAGGTCCCTAATACCCCAAAGCACTGTTGCTTAGGCAGAATACTTTCTGGGTTAAACGTAACATGAATGAAGTCATCCCAGCAGTGAAGGCGACCCAAAATGGTGGCTTGTGAAATTGGATGGGCAAATGCAAATGGGGGATATTTGTGGAGTAATACCATCAAAGACCTTCACGACAACTTTTGGTAGGTTTATTCATTAATTTAACACAGCTATCGAGTATGTAACTTTTGCTAAGCGCTGTCGCGGGCTTAGTTCTAATGAGATGAGTGGATTTATTAACTGGCTCGCTTACTGTGTGTCCAGCACACTACGAGGCACTGAGATAGAACAAACTAGATGGCCTTCCATCCCAGGGGTGGAGAGGCAGTGGGCCCTGGTGAAGGCCTGGCTGTGGGGAACAGAGGGTTTGAGGGAAGCTGGGAAAGGCAAGAGACTGAAACGAGCTGAGTGAGAGAGATGAGAGAATGGGAGCCCGGGAAAGGCAATCACTCACAGAACAAAAGTTAACAGGAGATTGACCGGAAGGAGCAGAGGGGAGCGCGTTGAAGAGCGATTCAGTCATGAGGTCCTGTGACCCGAAAGGTGAATCTCCCCACCAAAGTGACATACCGGCTTTGAAATAACCGAATTGAAGATTTTGGTGGCACAGTAACGTGTAGGGATTTCCTTACTTCAGTGTTTTTTTTTTTTGTTTTTTTTTTTTTTTTAAATCAACCTTTAGTGTGAATTTGGCCATCCAGGGATGGGAAGACAAAAGAAATAAAAAGGTCCTGGCAAGCCTAGTCCTGCTAGCCTAGGTCTTTGTGTGCTTTATTAGTGTACTAGATGACTCCGGACCACTAAAGTTTGCATACTACTGACCTAGATGTATGAGAAGAATAAGAAAAGAATGAGCAAGCTGAGGGCTGGAGATGTGTATTTTGAGTTTATAAAAGTTTAAAATTAAAATAGGATTGAAACTGGGGGTCTGTGGGTAGCATGCTTCCTGGAATACAAAAGCCCTGGTTTGGGTCCCAGCACCATATAAACAAGGTGCGGTGGTACATGTCTGTAATCCACGCACTCAGGATATAAAGGCATAAGGATCGCAAGTTGAAGGTCATTCTTGGCTATATAGCAAGTTGAAGATCAGCTCAGGAGACATAAAACTATCTCAAACTAACCAGCCACCCAATTTACCAATTAATCAAACCAAAGAAACCAAATCAAACCAACCAACCAACCGACCAACCAAAGAAACAAACAAAAATAAGAATGGATCGGCCTTCCTAGCAGGTGAGTGTGAAGGGGAATGAGGAGAACCAGTGGAACAACGTGTGGTTGCAAATATATCATTAGAGGAAGACAAGAGCTACAGAGGGACACATGAATTATTCAGTTTCAGAGGAGACTACAGAGAGCTCAGTTTCTCTTGAACTGAAATGAAAGTTCCACGAGGAAAGAGCCTCCGAGTTATCGCATGCCTGGCATCATGCCCAGGACTTAATAGGTACTTAGTCAGTATTTGTTATTTGTTTACTGAATGAATCAATACATCTATGAGTCACTAACAAGAAGTTTTTAAGAGAATATAAACAGTTATACTAAAGACTAGGATTCATAGGGTTGAAACTTCAGGAGTGGAGTGATGCTGAGGGAAAATGGTGGCTACCAAAGAAATGGTAACGTTCGACACTGTGATAGCACCGAGACTCCTATACCCATGTATGTGCATAAATTTGCCTAGGTTTGTGTTTGCACGTGAGTGTAGGAGCACAGGCAAATGCTCTTTGGTCGTCACAGTGTCCTACCTCCTTCAGGATATGGATCCTAAGGGATGAAGTGTGTTTCATAAGACACATAAGTTGCAGAGGGCAAGCTTCAGGATATGGGGTTACAGACAACGGCAAAAGATACCAAGGGTATGTCTCCAGGAAGCTGGATGATCCATTTGCCATGCACACATTTTCGGTGATTTCTCCCCAAGAATAGACATCATTTTCTAGAGCTTGCATAAAACTGTAAAACTCTATTTTCAGATTCGTTGGAAGCTTTTAAATTCCAGGCACACATTTCCTTTGAGAGGATAAACCTTTGTGTCACAAAACAGAGATGCCTGTTCGTTAGCGCCCTGGGTTCTGCGTGTTTGTTCAGAAAACCTTCAGCTTCCCTTGCATTTTGAAGTGTCATGCCTAACTGGCTGTTCTCATGGATTCCTTTACTCTTTTCATATTGTTAAGCTGGTCCATGGGGAGCAAACTTCTCTCCGTCCATGTGATTCAAATCCATTATTGCAGAGGGAGGCTGTGCATGAGCCTGAGGAGGTGTGCAGACATGGATAGAACCCAAATTTAGATTTTTTCATGGTCATTTTTATTTAGCCTGCATAAGAGTTCAATGTGATTTTTCCTTGTTCTCCCCCAAATGTTGTTAGGCATTGATTATAGGTATTTGGTGATGGGTCTGCAGTTGTGATTTTAACAGGTGTAAGCATGTCTTTCCTCTGTTTCAGCTGAGAAGTATTGAGAGTGAAATGCTCACAGCCAATAAGAGACCACCCTATCAAACACAGTTGCTCTGTTCCCTGAAAAGACCTACTCCGTAGACCATGGTGAAGGCACCAGCATGGTGCCTGGTTTTACTCACTGCCAACGGTGCTCACTAACTGCACGTGTTTTCTTTATGTGTATATCAATAAAGTTTTTGCTGTTATATAAAAAAGAGACCTCCACTTAAATTTCTCATCGTGCTTGTTTTGTATATCACATAAGTCCAGCGTTCTGGAGAAACCAAACAAGGGACTCTGTAGACACCAGGTAGTTGGCCATGGTGTTTACCATGGCATCTCAGGATGCTCAGAACTTCTTCCAGCCTCTGTCTTCCTGGATATCCCGGGTGTATGAAGCTCTCCAGCAAGCAGGGGATGCATTATCTGCTTCACTGGTTCTTTTAAGTAAGCAAGATTCGGCGTTGAGTGACAAGCCAGACCAGGACACAGATGATGTTCAGATCCAGGAGACCTACTTTGAAGATGAAGAACAGAACGGTGATGGGAATCCAGAGGAGACAAACTCCCTGTTTCTCGAAGAGGACCACTTCTCATGTTCTAATAGTGATTTGCAGGACTTTGTCCAAACGGCAAGCCCCAGACTCGGCCAACAAGCCAGAGACTCATGCTCTGTAATACCCCAGTGGCCCAATCAGATCCCAGCTGGCCCGAAGCCCCCACATGTGCTTTCTTCTATCGCTGAGGAAGAACATCACTTTGAAAGGCAGAGATGTGGCCTTCAGCGTGGCTTCGACACCCAGCTCCCCGGCACTTTAGAAAAAGTCAATGGAAAAAAGCAAGGTAAGCTGGTTAGTACCATTGTCTCTCTGTTCTTCTAGAAGGCTTTTATAATTCCATTTTAATTTGTTTTCCCACTTCGAGTTGTTTTTAAGTATCGCATTGCTTTTATTTTTTATCTGTCACTTACATATCCCCTCATCCTGGCTTCTGATCGAGCGGTACAATCCACAGGGATATTTTTGTTCTATGAAACAAGATCCGTGTTTGGGCTCCACATTTCAAAATAATAGTTCTGAGCAAGTGGAACGCTTAAAATGAATCCGAGGGTTCTGTTTGAGAAGTCCCTGTGCACATGCTATGCTTTTTAAAATATCTTTTAAAATGCTCTTCCCTCCACTTCCCTCTAGGTTAGGAATTTCTAGATGTTACTATATTATTCAGCGTGAAATCCTGTGCAAGCAGCCATGCTTGTTACAGAATTTGTAGTTGATAACACTCCAAGAATACTTCTCAGGGCATCTCACTGGGACGTGATGTGAGATGTCAGTAGATGGGGAATCTTTGAAATAGGATGGCTTCATTTGCTTTTAGCCTAGAATTGATAAGGACGTAGTTAATAAAAGTTGCCCATGACGCTTTATGTTGTCAGAACTGAGGACAGAGGCTTTAATAAAAGTGCCATGGATATGATCCCAATGTAATTAACTCTGTGAAAGCTAATGTCGCATGTTTCAGCATAAAGTTTTCATGGCTCTAACCTGCTCACCTCTAGAGAGGTCATCCTGCCTGGTTCAGAGACAGAAGCAAATGGTAGGCTGAGGTGAAGGAGCGAGATGTGTGTGTCACGTGTGGTTAGCAAGCATGCATAGTTCACACATAGTAGGAGATTATTTGTACCCAGATAGAGTCATTTATTCCTTCCTTGTTGGAGGGAGCCGGTGTTTCTGGAATACCATATTGTCTCTTCATTCGTTTTCAATGCTTCTTCTTTGTGTCATTTTATTAGGGACAGGCCTTACCGGATACACGGAGTCTTAGCATTTAAGGAAAACAAAGTCCTTTTGCAATGCTTTCTTTTTTGTGTGAGCACACGTGTGTGCTGTCTGTGCATGTGTGCTTGTGTATGTGAAGTCCGGACACTGAGTGTCTCCCACAGTTGCTCTCCACCTTCTTCTTTGAAGCAGGGTTTCTCATTGGATCTGGAGCTTCCCAATCCAGCTGGCCAGCAACCCCCTAGAGCCCTCCTGTCACTGGCCACCCCAGTACTGGGTTACAATACACACTGAATGCAGCTTTCTGCATGGGTTCTGAGAGTCCAGGACCCATGTTATTATGCTTCCACAGCAAGCAGTTCATTGACTGAGCCCTGACCCCTCAATGCTTTCTCGACTCTTATCGAATGAAATCGTAGAATGATTTTGCAGCATTTTGTAGAATGGCATTTGTTCTGAAAGTAATAACTACAAACGATCACAGTTTTTGTTTTCTAAAACCAGCTGTAAAGTATGCAGTAGGACCTTAGATCTGAGTTGAAATTTTATCCCGAGTTTGGAAAATTCTTGCCCAATTTGAACTGTATTTGAAATTAATGTGAATTTTAATAGGTGCTAAGCAGTAATTTTTTGTTAATTTCCAAAACTGTAGAATCTGAATGCAAACATTAATTAAACCCAGCCTTCAATTTAGATGACCGAGGGTGAGGTATGGCTTCCCTGTTGTACCTCGAGGGTGAGCGCCATGTCAGCTGCGGGGCGGATGCGGCAGAAGGCAAGCTAACCCCGCTGAGATGCAGCTACTCTACAGGATGTACCTAAGTTCCACATGAGGGAAGAAGCAGAGTTTAGATGGTCCGATTTTAGAGTTTATATGCACATGTGCTCATTATTTATTCCGTAGTAAAAGTAGGATTCACGTAAGATGAGCTTCATGGTGAACACAAGTTGATACACTCTTCCGGCTCTCTTACTCTTAGTGATTTTAGAACGTCATCTAAATGAAAAGATGGAGTTTGTGTCCTTTCAAATCTGGCTCCTTTCATCTATATAACATGTTTGGGATTTGCCCGTCTCATTGGCCCTCCATGTTGCTGAGTCCTGCCCCATTGGCTGCATGTACTAGTTTGTTGATTGGATTGTCCACTGAGGGATGGTTCACACGTCTCTAGTTTTATTTCCTTCCGAGAATCAAATGCATTCATTCTTTTCCTTGTCTGAGTACACTGGCTAGTCTCTGTTACCATGCTAAACAGAGTGGTGGGAGTGGATGTTCTTATCTTAGTCCTTCACTCAGCATGAACTTTCACAGCTGCTTCACGCTGGGCACAGGTTAAAGACGTTCCCGTAGGTAACAAATGGCTGGATTTTTTTTTTTTTTTTTTTTGTCACAAAAGAATATTGAGTTTGGTTAAACAGTATTTTTGCCAATTGCAATGGCCACATGAGCTTTCTTGTTTGCTGTGTTGCAGTGCATTGCACTGATCGGCTTTGAGATGTTGAACTAGTCTGATGGAGCTCACGGAACGTCCTTCTGGTCATGCTATGCTATTATTTTAATACACTGATGAATTAGACTGGCTAGTGTTTAGCTGAGGATTTTTTCATGTATTGTCCTCAGGGATTTTGATGTGAACTTGTCTGTTGTGGTACTGTGGGTGAAACTCGGAGCCTTGGACATAATTGACAGGTGCTCTTTTTTTAAAATTCTTTATTACTGAGGATGAGTTATTGCTATTATTTTTGATTCAACTTTAAATAAATCAATAAATACCTCTTTAAAAACCAAGAACTGAGAAGGTGAATTGTCATTGCAAGGTGCTTGCAGAAATGAAAAGAAAATTGAAAACACACTCCCTGTCCTCTGGGTATGTAGTTAAAATGAGAAGCCGACATAAACACGCATAGGCAAGCAGGTGTACAAAGATACAGGGTAGTACATACAGAGACTTAAATGTGCTTCAGAGCTGTATGGCAGGAAAAACAAATCTTAAGTCTGCCTTTGGGAATCTCAGAAGGCCACGTTTACTAGGAAATTCATAGCAGAGGACACTGAAGGCACTGGGAATGTTTTCAGCAATGGTGGGAAACATCAGGCTGTGTACAGAAACACTGACAGCAGCAGGTACCAACAACTGTAAAGCCCAGGGAGGACGGCTGGAACTGTCTGGGACTTCTCAGGGCCAGAATGGAAGTTCAGCAACGCGCACAGAGAACCACTGTGTGTTAGATATCCTGAAGAGGCTTTTCATACTGAGAAATGTGTCTGATCTGTAATACGTTCTCTAGCTAAGCTGGAGGAGCCACTGTGACAGCTTTAAACCAGTACCTCAAAATTTGTTTCTTTTCTTTTATTGAAAATAAGCTTTTTTTTCATACAGTACACTCTACTTATGGTTTCCCATCCTCCTGTGTCTCTCAGTTCTTCCCTATCTGTATCCACACCCTCTCCGTCTTTCCTTAGAAAACAAACAGGTATCTAAGGAATAGTAATAAAATAAAATAAGATAAATACAAAGTAAACAAATCAGAATACAACAAAATAAGCAAGAAAAAGGGCCAAAGAAAAAGCACAAGAAACGTATAGATGCAGAGACACACATGTTTGTACACTCAGGAATCCCACAAAAACTGGAAGCTGTAGTTATAGTATACGTGCAAACGACCTGTTTACATGTGATTGTATACATGTAGTTGTAGTATATGCAAAGGACCTGTAAGGCAGAAACAAACAAACACAATAAAACAAAGCAAGACAGAAAACCCTGCCCTGATGTAACATTAAAGATGCCCTTGATTTCATTTTGTGTTGACCATCTACTGCTGGGTATGGGGTTTACCTTTAAGAGTAGTTTGCTTCCCCAATGAGACTCCCTAGGAGAACACTACTTCTTTTTTTTTTTTTTTTCAAGTTGCTGTCAATTGGAGATATCTTCTGGGTTAGAAGAGCGTATGTGTGTCCATTTCTCCTCTATGATCCCTTGGAGTCCCCTATATACTCTGGCCCTTACAATCTTTCCACCTCCCCCTCTGCAAAGTTACCTGAGCTCAGAGGGGAGGGATTTGATGGAGACACTTTGAGGACTCAGTGTTCCAAGGTCCCTCACTCTCTGCATAATGTCTGACTGTGGGTCTCTGTATTTGTTCCCATCTGCTGCAGGAGAAAGGTTCTCTGATGATGGCTGATCAAGGTACTGATTTATGAGTACATCAGAATGTTGTTAGGAGTCGTTTTGTTGCTACATTCCTTTAGCAGCAGAACAGTAGTATGTGCTTTCCCCCTAGGTCCCCGGTCTAGCTAGTCTCAGGTTCTTAGTTACCCGAACAGCACTGAGTATGGACTCCATCTCATGGAGCGGGCCTTATCTTAAATCAGATATTGATTGGTTACTCCCACAAGCTTTGTGCCACCAGTGTATCTTTCAGGCAGGTCACTCTTGTAGACCGAATGGTTTGTAGCTAGGGTGGTTTACCTTTCTCCTTTGGTACTATGCAGAATACCTTCCAGTACCATGAACATTAGTCTGTAGGGGTGAAGGCTCTAGATAGGTATCAGCTTGACTTCTCCAGGTTCAATGAGTTATGTAGGTGTTTCAACAGGCACTCTTGATGTGTTACTGATTTTAGTATCTGAGTGATGTTGACTTCATAAACTGAATCCAGAAGTGTTTGTCCTCCTTATAGTCAAGAAGATTTGTGTAGATTTATTTTTTTCTAGTGTTCACTAGAATTTTTTTTTAACCAAGGGCTTTATTTGTGTGTGTGTGTGTGTGTGTGTGTGTGTGTGTGTGTGTGTGTGTGTGTGTTGGGGGGTGGGAGAAGGGGAAGGAGAGACAGAAGGAGAGGAAGGGAGTGAGCATGAGAGAGCAAGCATGTGTGGGTCAGAGGGCAACATGGGCAAATTCATTCTCTCCTTCCTTGTATGGGTCCCAGGGGTGGAACTTACAGATTGCCATGTTTTATGACATTTACCTTTACCAACTGAGCCATCTCGTAGCCTCTAATTAAGTGTTCTGATCCTGAAAGTTTTGTGTTGGGTAGGTTTTGGAATAAGAATCCAATTAATAGGTATCAGATTATCTTGATTTATTTTCTTAAATGATTTTTGATATTTTTGTATTCCAAGGAACTATACTATTGAATTAATGTTATTTCTTTATTACCTAATGTTTTTAGGTTTTAAGGTGACATCATGATAGTGGCATTTAAAAATATTATTGTTTTGGTCTGCCTGTGAAGAGAATTATCTGTCAACCTGTCTATATTTGCTGCAAGAGACTACCTTTTATTTTTTAAAAACCTTTCTTCTAGTTTTGGTTCTTAGTCTCACTGGTTTCTGTTGGGTTTATCACTTCACTCTTTCTTTGGTTGTAATTTGTTGTTTATTTTTTATGCAACAAGATACAAATTCCACTCTAAGCAATGCATTATCTGCATTCCACAAATGCAAATCTGTTATTCCTGGTTTCATTATGAGTTAAAATAGTTAATAATGCATCTTTTATGTACTTTTTCATATGGTAGTATTTAAAAATATATTGGTTAAATTCCAAACACTGAAGATTCCAGGTATTTTTCTGTGGTTGATTTCTAGTTCAATCGTATAATGACCTGAGTTTATACTTTGTATTACTTATGTTTAAAAAAATTAATTGTGGTTGGGGATTTAGCTTAGTGGTGGAAGACTCTGGGTTCGGTCCTCAGCTCTAGGGGAAAAAAAAGCATTCAGAATTGAGTGTGTGTTGACTTGTTGGATATTTTGTGTGCATGTGAGGAGACAGGATGCTATGTGCTCAGAGTATAATATATAAATACAATTATGCAATGTAAAATAACTTATTTGATCTATTGATTTTGGCGGGGAGATGGTACTGATTTTGTTCTATTGATTACCTAAAGAGAGGTATGGGAGTCTGTAACTCACTGTTGATTTGGCACTTTCTCATCTCCATTTCTGTCAAATTTTTGTTAATGTGGCTTGAAGCTCTATTATTGGTACAGATACATCTTTGAAACATGTCTTTTTAGGATTGAAAGTCTTCGTTATTCTGTAATGTGCCATTTTTAACTTGTGACATTTCTTGTCCTAACCTCTACTTTGCTATTAATATGAGGACTCCAGTTTTTAAAATTAATGTAGCACAACATAGTCCTTTTATTTTTAAATTCTCTCCCCGCACCCCTCCTCTGTCTGTCTCTCCCTGTATGTGTATGTATGTATGAATGTATGAATGTATATATGTGAGTGGAGTGCCCATGGAGGTCAGAATAGGGTACTGGATCTCTTAAAGCCAGAGTTACAGGAGGCTGTTGTGCTGCCAGCCTCAAGGGGAGTCCTGGGAATCAAACTCAGATCCTCTGGAAGAAGAGAAATCATTCTTAATTAACACTGACCTATCGTCCAGGGGCAATACAGTCCTTTTTAGTTCTTTGAACTCATTTATATTTATTGGGAGTTTTTCAAAGCATGAATTTAGGACATTTTAGCCCAATCTGAAAGTCTTTCACTTCAATGGGTGTGTTATAATCAATTGCCTGTAGTCAATGTAGTTACCGACACTATTGACTTAAAAATCTTGTTTTCCCATTTTCTTTGAAGGAAATGTTTCTATAATCCTACCTGGGCTCATTCAGAAAACATCTAAGGTCATTCTGGGATTTAAATATATATCTTTTGCTAATTTCAGCCTCTTATGAGATAGCCTCACAATACAGCATCCGCAGAACGAGGACGCTGCGGGCTCTAAGCTTTCCTTTATATCTTTTGTGTTATTAATCTTGAGGTATTTGAGTTTCATTCACACAACAAACCCAATACACTGATGCCGTGTAGCTTTAGACTATCATTTATCTCTTGTGATGATTAAAATAGAAAAATAGTTTTACATCTACCTAATTTTTGCTGCTTGAAGCATGCTTTACTTTGCCCTTCTTCTTTGAACAAATATTTTCTCTGTAGTCTGTTGAAGTCACTTAAACATTTCCCATGGTACATATATGCTGCCAATGAATTATCTCAGCTTCTTACTGTTTCTGAAAAGAATCATTTATTTGAGAAAATGTTTCAGATGTGTTTAGAATCCTTCCGGGACCCTAAGCTTGCCACTGTACTGTTTTCTGTCTGTCACGTGAGAACTATGCTCATATGTGTATCTCGGAACATCCCCTTTCCTGTCCCTTTTCCATTGCAAAACTTTTCTTAAGAAGTTTTTCTTTATTCTTTGAGAATTTCATACAACATATTTTGATCATATTCATCCCTTTCTCCCAACGTCTCCAAGATCCCCCACTACACCCAACTGCTCTCACTTAAAAAAGCAAAACAAACGAAAACAAAATAAAAATATAACATTGGTTCTCAGCAGCATGGTTCTGGAGTTTGTGTTCATGTGTGAGTGCCCATGTGTATGCCTGTCTTGTAGAATTTTCTATGCTTGAGCCTATTAACATAGCTGAAAAAGATTCTACTGAAAAATTGTTGTCTATCTGTCATCTCCTCAGGTATTTATTGTCGTCCACTCTCCTGGTGTTCATCTGTTTGATTTTAGCTTTCAGCCCTTGGAGGTTCTCTGCACATCCTTCTTTTCACCTCTTTGTGTTTTGCTTGGGTTGTGTTCACCCGCTGACCCATCTTTTCTCAAATTTGCTAATGCGTCTCAGTTCTCAGATGGCTCAGTAAGAAGCATCCCTCATTTCTTGGTTTTCGTTTCTGAAATTTTGACTTGATTGTATTTTTTAAAATAACGCCAGCCTTTCTACTGATGCTCCCCCACCTACGCATGCGTCCTCTTCCCCTTTGTGGCAATAGCTTTAAACATATTATTCACATACTTCAAAGTCCTTGCTTGTTATTCCAACTATTGTAATCAAGAAATATTTGGACTAGAGATCTTGATCATTTTTTTCTCTTAATAGAGCGTTTTTTTTTTTCTCACGTAATTTATGACTAGAGATAGAACATGGTATGTGGGGAAGGGAAGCAGACAGGCCTGCCCAGTGTTGGACCCTTACTGAAAGGAGTTTCAGAGTCAGTCGACACTCAAGCTGGAATTTCATTCTATTGTTGTTAACCTTAGTGCAATGCAGGCCTTAAAACCTTCAATTTGTGCCTTTTTCTAGGGAGCAAAGACTTATTTGCTAGAGGGTTTTGTTAAAACTGGGCCCACGATCAAGCTTTCTTTTCCCTTTCTCCTTGTTTCCACGTGGGTCCTTGTATTGCCCTACCCACACTAGCCTCTCTGTCTTCACATTGCAACTGGTACCGTGCTACAGTGTGATGCTGGCCTGCTCTGCCAAGTTCTGGGGCAGCTCCCATCTCAGGCAGGCTCTGTGTTCCTGTATCTGGGGCTCAGGAACTTCCAGGTTGTCTTGTCTCCCTTCCGGCTGTAGGGTATCTCTTTTATAGTCCCAACCCACGCTTCCTTCCTGCCCTCTGCCAGAAGTTTATATTCTGTTCTGTTTGTTGACCTTCATGTGTCTCTCTCTGTGGTCTAAGGACACCAGAGTCTGCTGACCTCCTGGAGTAGGCAGTGGTCCTTTACAGGTTTTTATGCACATGGAATTTCCTAGTACAGTTTTCCCTTGCGTTCCATGACTGAAGATTGTCAGTCAAAGACTGACAGTCACATTCTCTGCTCCTGCTCTGCCCCCAGTCTTTTCTGTGGGTATCTGGGGAACTGTGGAAAGAAGAGCAACTAAAGAGATTTGCATTCCCTTGTGCTGGACACTCCCATGTGAGTCCTCTCTCTCTTTGCAGCAGTCCATACCTGACCTGGATATTGAACTTAATTCTCTTACTAGCTGACCCAGCATCTGCTCGGTCAAGCAAGGACTTGTAAAAAAGTTATCTCTTCCTAACCATTAGATTATTTGATTGCTTTATGACCCCTCTTTTTGATTAGTTTAATCAAAGGTAACATTTCACAGATATCTGGATTTTTATTATTACTTAAGGGGAGACACACTATCCCTAATGTCCCATTTCTTAAATAAACAGAAGCTGGAACTTCAAGTTGGTGAGTGGAACACTGTGCCCTGAGATTGAACTGGACCTTCTTATTAAATTGGGTAAGGTGTTGGGATGGAGGGGTGAATGAATGAAAAGATGGTGTCCCATTAAAGAGTTCCGAACTGCATGGGAGACACGTCTAGCTAATCCGGTAAACATGTTTGTGAAAAGTTACAGTTACACATATGGTAATATCTGAGATCATCTTGTCAGAGGTGACCAGACAAGGATCTGCACAGCAGATGATCCGGGGCTGTGGAAAAGTGAGGGTGAGTCAGAATTTAATAAATGGAAAGAGGGAGAAAGGCGCTCCAGTGGTAGGAAACCACAAACTTTCACGAAGGCTAGCATGTAGACAGGCTGACATCTCCAGATCCTGACACTAGAGCTCAGGTCCTTGTATTTTCTGTGCAAAGAGTTGGGCCTTTATCCTCCAAGCAGCTGAGAATCAACAAAAAAAGTCTGTTTTAGAATAACTCTAACACCAGCTCTGAACCTGGGTTGGAGGGGGCAGTACATGATAGGGAGCTATACAGTAGCTTGTAAGGAGGAACCTATGTAATTCAGCATGAACACCTGATAACAGAGAGCTGCTAGGGTGCTGTCATAGCTCCACCAAGAAGACATTTCATAAAGGAAGTCTTTGGTACAGCTCTGGAGTTCGGTGGACATTCTTCACACTAGAGGTAGAAGTCCATGTCCCAAACACCTAAGGAGTGATGCTCTGTAATTCAGGGTTGAGTGAGAATCAGTATCTCTGGGCACCCCACAAAGGGAGAAGATGGACCCCTGTGGAGAAGAGCATCTGTCTTCTTCCTTTTTATCCGAGTGTGTGTGCACGTGTGTGTGCGTACATGCCTAGAGATGCTGTCTATACTTGGGAGGAGTGGGGAAAAGTAGTTTCTTCTTTCTTCCTGGAAAGGGAAGCCTTCCAATTGAACCTTAACAGCATTCTGACTTTGAATCCCACCCAACCCTTCCCATTTTACAGGGAGCAAAGAGCCGTAGGAGCTTGTGGAGGGAATCGTGTGTGTGGAGGTAAAGGATGGATGTCTGTAAAGAGGTGTTCTACTGTGGCCTCTTACTCCCACATACATAGGACACCCACCACACAAAGCTCTGTAGGGAATAGACAGGCACAAAGAAGACAAGCCGTAGACTCTTCCTTTAGCTTCTTTCAAAGCTGCATCATTTGTCTAATGTTTTCCAAGGACCCCAAAATTGTTTTCAAAGCCCTGGCTCTTGGGTATGGGGAGATTGGGTTGTAGCTTGGCCTTTGAGTGAGTCTTCTTAGCCAGGTCACTCATGGCTATAGATGGAGGGACATTACTAAGTTGCCTCCAGGGAAAGTCTACTCTCCTCCCTTTCCCTGAGGGGAAATGACGTATGCATTTACTCTGATTGCCTTGTAGCCATTGAGCAAATACTCTTGTTTGTCCTTTCTCAGAATAAACACTGAACGGCACTAGGATGTGTGACCAGACTCTCAGCTGTACAGATACCTGTAAGATGCCTGTAGGTTTAAAAGCGTGTGTGTGTGTGTGTGTGTGTGTGTGTGTGTGTGTGTGCGCACACGCAGGCACATGTGCTATGGGTTAATATCTTAAAGAATCTTCCTGTACTCATTTTCCCCCTTATACCCATGGGTAGTGTAAGCCATTCTGCTGAAGAGAGATATTTGGAGAGAGGCGAGGAAAAGCAGCCCCCTAATCTGTGATTTATGTGCACTTTCTGAAAAGCCTTATCAAGGCTGCTTTTCCCATTTAATCTTGAGTTCTTTTCATAATGTCATATCTTGATTTTATGTTCCTTAATGCGCCATATTTTTCTGCACAATAGATTTTAAGCTAAATTGGCCCAAAACAAGAGGGATGCTGAATGCTTTTTGTAACCATGGTAACATTTCTGGGCACTTACCGAGGACCTGGCTGCCAGTAGTAAATGTAACAGAGAGAATAGACACGCTTCATTTAGCAGTTGCCGATGATTAAGAGGCAGAGAGACTACTTACAGTGGCATCCCAAGATAGGCCTTTTGGTTTAAAGACTCAGATCCAAACACTGACTTTGCATCAGAAAAGCAGCTGTGACACCCTTGATATGTCACGGAAAGGAGTCCTAATCACGTTTGAAAAACATCTTTGTTTTCAGCTTTTCACTTGAGAGGTTTTTTTGGGGCTGTTTTTTAACCCACATATATTTGTTTCCAAGAAATATGCTTGCTATTTCCTGAAATAGCCTGCTAATGGAATTAATGTGTTTCAAGTCCATGGCCATATAGAACTTTGGAAACAATCTTTGGCAAGATGGAATGTATTCAAAAGGTAGACCAGTAGGCCTTGAGAGCATGGTGACATAATTTGACTTTCAAGCCAGGTTCTCCACTAGAGTAAGGAAATAAGGAAGGAAAAAGAATCCTACTGTGTTCTCCGTTTGTGGGTAGTGTCAACTGTCATAGCCAGATGGCATTTTATTCTGTTGATATTCCTGGGATTGTTGGTAGCGGTGAGGAGTAAGTGGTGTCAGATATTACCAGTGTAGCCAATTCAACTTCAGCCAGGCTTTATATTTCTGGAGGATGTGTGACTATGTAAGCGCTGTCTCATCCTGCCCTTTCTTCCTTTCTTTGTGAAGCTGGAACTTTGCATTGCCATCGCACAAGTGTGATCCTGAAGGCAAGCCGATTATCCCACATTAAATGTAGCAAGCTCTTTTGTTATCCAGAGTGAGCTAGGGAAAAGGCTTTATTATTCTGCCACGCTTTGAGAATCTGTCTTCTGGAAGCTCTGTGAGCTTGACTTCCTCTGTATTCCATTTTGTACACTTTAGAACAGCTAGGTATTAGTGACATGCAAGGAGCTGGCATGCACTTTTCAGATCTTGGCACTGAAGGCAGGGGCATTGCTGCTGCTTCTGGTACCTGTTTTTGGAATTTGGATCATTCTTTGAGGAAATGTCAGGGATATAAAAAAATTTTAAGCAGAGAGAAATTTGGAGGTATAATTGATGGCAAAAATCAAAGTATGTATTCCACATTTCCCACCCCGATTTCTATTTGTTAACATGACAGGATGCTGGGAAAGTGGAAGGGTAAGTCTAAACAACTCAATAAAGGCCTTCTCCTCTATTTTCCATGTTTACTGTTACTTGGAATGGATTAGAGCAGTGGTTCTCAACATGTGGGTCTCAACCCCTTTGATTGAATGACCCTTTCACAGGGGTTGCCAAGACCATCTGCGTATCAGATGTTTATACTGTGATTCATAACACTACCAAAATTACATTATAAAATGGCAACAAAAATAATTTTGTGGTTGGGGATTACCACAGCTTGAGGAACTGTATTAAAGGGTCACAGCATTTGGAAGGTTGAGAACCACCAGATTAGAGGAATTAAGACAAGTTACAACCCAAATAAGCGTCAACGCTAATTTATCAGATCACAAAGGATCACAAATTCTTCTGTAGTTCCTCAATCCCATGGCTATGCAGTGCCTGCTCTTCTTCCCTGCTGTCAGTGTCCTTCTGTACCATGTCTCCTCCTTCCCCCATGGAGGCCCCTTCAGACCCACTCTGGAGAGTCTTGTTTCAGCAGAAGAGCCTTACAACAGGAAGAGTGTCTGCACTCTGATTTAGGTTGTCCTTCTCTCTGGGCTCCTGATGATTATGTGAAGGAGAAAGTCTGGGTCTCTGCTAATGGAGTTCTGAGTGGCCTTATATTTCTTAGCTTTTAAATCCATTTGTAAAATGTTTCAAAAGGATAGAAAAATATAGAGGAATATCACAAATCTGTCACATAACTTGGCCATGTCTTAACATTTTGCTATATTTAATTCAGATTTATTATAAAGAAGCCATCTAGGCCAGATGGAAATAAAGTTCCCTGAGAGATCCTTTTTGCTTTTTTACTTTTCTCTACTCAGTAGGGGTAGAACAAATCTATATGTGGGGATTATGATTCCTACTGTGTTTTTATGCAAACCAGACTCTGTCTTAAAATCTGGAAAGTGTGTTTTTAGGGTCAGTGCACAGAAGCTGTCTTCCAGAAATGGCTGAGGTTGTATCTCATACTGGCAGATGAACTTGGTACTGTCAGAGTTACCCAGGTAGAACTGGTTTTAAAGGCATGAAGGGGTCATGGAGAGAAGGTGAGGCTTGGCACTAGAAGTGGCCAGGAGAGGCCATTGGTGAAGGTGCGGCCTCAGTGGCAGTTGAAGGCCCAGATTGAAGGAGTCATGCAGAGAAGTTGAGGCTTGGTTCTAGGAGAGGCCAGGAGAAGCCATTGGCGAAGGTGCAGCCCAGCTGCAGCAGAAGACAGCAGTGTTCTGAAGGTGCCAGTACCACGGGATGACCACCAAGAACAGCAGCAGTGAAGTGGAGCCAGACAGACCCTGGAGGACAAAGTATGTGTGCTGCAGAGGGCAGAGCCAGAAAAGTGATCCAAGCCCTCTGGAGGAGCCCAGAAGATCATGAATGATTTCCTGATGATTGGACATTGATAATGTTGATAATGGTGGATAATTGATAATTGATAATGGTTGTCTCCATTCTCCAGCTGTATGATAGTAATAGGCTGCTAAATACCACTTGTTTATATCCTATTAGCTCACAGTTTGGTGGAGAAAAATATCCCACTTTCCGGAAATTAAAAATATTAATTTTGGAGTCTATACCCCCTGGTTCGATTTGCCTAGTTAGACTTGAATTACGTGGCACATATTAGTGATACCTAAAGTCATAGAACTGTGATGCTCTGATTAGCCAGGCCTATGTCTCATGTCACTTCTGGAGTTTGAAGCAAAAGAGGCCACTTCCAGAAGCATAGTCTGAAAGTGAGGAAAAACAGGAAAGTAAGGATTCCAGGAGCTGGAGGAATAGACGTTGGATTGCACAGGCAGCCATGTTAGAGGAGTTGCTGTCTTTCATGGGCACATCCGCTGTTCTTCTTTGTATTTTGGTTTGGGTTTACAAACCTGTTTCAGGAATAAGCATAGATTCCTGTGACAGTACATGTGCCTTATGCCACTGCAGGTGCCAGAAACAGCTGCTTTCTAGTGCATATGGATGCCTGTCTGCCAAGACAGGCAGAGCATCGGAGGCTCTGCATCATCTGTTACTGCTGATTTAGTCCATAGTTCTCTGGACTTTAGCAAGTGCCCCAGACATCTTTCCAGTATGAGATAACTACACAGAATCTGTTTTAGTTATCTACAGCTGTGTAACAGATCACCCAAAACCTAGTGGCTTAAAACAACACACATCTGCTTCAGCCCCTTTGGGCAGCGGTCTGGGTGCATGTTAACCAAGTCCTGTGCTCAGATCTCATAAAGCTGCAAGGAAAGAACAGCTGGGTTATAGTCTTATCTGGGCTTTCAAGAGGAGGAAAATCCACTCCCAAGGTCTCTCAGGTTGTTGGAAGAATGGGCGTTCCTGATACGGGACTGAGAGATCTGGATTCTCTGGCTGTGATCAGAGGCTACCTTCAAGTCCTCCAGGCTACCCACAGTTTCTAGAGGCCTCCTGCATTTCCTTCTGCAAGATGATTGCCTACTCCATCAGGATAGAGTCTGATAGCAACAAGAATGCCATGTTATGCAATTCAGTCATGGGTGTGGTGTCCTGCCACTTCTGCCCTTGCACTTTCATTCTACCGATAAAAGTAAATCACAAATACCATCAGCATTGAATGGGAAGGAATCAGAAAAAGGTGTGGACAATAGAATGTGGGCTTTGGTGGTCTGCCTACTACAGGATCCTAGGTTGTCCACTAAATCGAGAAATGGCATGAAAAGCAGAAGCGATCAAAATATCTTTATATGAGTTACTTGTTCTCATTTTTTTTTTCTTCAATGTGGAAAAGGGTATTTTTATCTTGAAAGGCAACTGCTACTTTGTTTTGGCTGTTCTGCAAATGGTACATTCAGGAACCGTTCTTAAGAAGCTTTTGGTTAGAAGCTAGATCTGTGGACTCAAATTGGTTTTGAAATCGTAAGCAGTGTAAAAAGGAGCAGATTTCACAGCAAAAGCTAACATTGGCACATGGTTTCTTGTGGAAAATCCCCAAGCTGAGAAACTGCCGAGAGTCTTTGTTGGTTTGGTAGATCCCTTGAGGTGAGGACCTTCTTAATTGCTAGTATCAGTATTGATAAATATAACTCTGATAGGTATTCACTAAACTGTACCTTAAATTATGGACTAGATATTTTACAAACATCATATTTTAAAATTGTCATCAGAAGCTCTTAAAGTACAAAAAAGGATAATGAGAGATCATTATTTCTTCTTTAAAAGAAAGTATTTTAGGTAAGTAATTTGCTCAGTATCTCTAAGTGATAGAGAAACTGGGGTTCCAAACAGCATGTGTCAAACTCACAGTATTAAGACTGCCGTCTGGAGATGGAAGTGCTCTCATTTCCATCCTTTCCTCTGTTGGTGAACGTCTAACTCAATAGCAGTTAATGAATGAACGAATTTCTCCTTGTGGTTTGAATATACAGTGTCCCTGATAGGCTTGTGTGTTAGGACCTAGGTCTTTATCTTGTAGTAATATTTTTGAGAAGTTCTGAGAACTTTCCTACATGGGGCCTATCTGGAGGAAATATCACTGGAGGGAGGTCCTTGGAGGCATCTTCTTTCTGGCCCTTCCTTTCTCTATCTTCCTCGGATAACTGGGCTTACATCACAGAAGATGATCGACTATACTTTTGTTGGGGGGCGGGGAGGTTTCGAGACAGGGTTTCTCTGTTGTAACTCTGTCCTGGAACTCACTCTGTAGATCAGGATGGCCTAAAACTCACAGAGATCTGCCTGCCTCTGCCTCTCAAGTTGGGATTAAAGGCGTGCGCCACCACAGCCCGGCTATCAACTACACATGTTAAACATGTTGAATTTTCAGGTGTGTGACACCATCCCAAGGAAGGTAAGTAGATATTTGAGGAGGCCCAGGTAAGAGGCGAAGGTTTAGAGGGATTTATAGACAAGTGTATAAGGTAAATGGAGAGGAATGACTGGATGGGATAAAGAGAAAGCCAGGTCCAAGTGGGCTGGGCCAGCAGTCACAGGGCTTTAGCTTCTGAGAGGCTGCAGTGCTGTCCCCATTCAGGAAAGCTTTAAAGGTACCCATGTCAGGCAGCTGAGATAGTAAACCACTGCAGTGTCTCCCAAGAGCCATCTCAGATGCTCTGGCAATAGCTGTTGGGCATTCTCCAGGGACAGAAGATCAAGGGAGCATTCACTCCTCTTTGGCACCCCAGCTGCGGAAATGAAGTCATAGCGTTTCAGTTTCGGTGGCGCAGCCCCAAGTGATTCATAAGATATGTCCTCTTGTTAAAAATATTTCAGCCAAGATGAGAGAGATGCTACAGAGGTTCTGTCAATCAGTGTGCTGAAAAATGTTTATTTTGTTCATTATTAATCCAATCTTTAAGGTGTCCTATTACATTTTTGTACTTTAAAGTTATGGCACAGATTACAATGGAATTATTTTCAAATTATAAATATTGGACCTTTAAATACATTACTAAAACTGCCATCGTTTGAATGACATTAACTTTGCGTTATTTCTTTTCCTGGCTTGCATGTTTGGGCTCTCCTTCTAGAATTGTAAACTCCTGTGATGGATAATCTTAGCTTTCAACTTACCTGGGAAGAGGGAACCTCAATCAGGATTGATTCTATCAGATTGACCTACGGACATGTCTTTAGGGGAACTTTCTTAATTGATAATTGATGTAGGAGGGCCTAGTCAACTGTGGGTGGCACCATCCCTAAGCAGGTAGGTCTGGGCTGTGTAAGAAAAGCAGGTAAGCATGAGCCTAGAGCAAGCTAATAAGCAGCATTCTTCCACGGTCCCTTCCTGCCCCTGGGTTCCTGCTTTGAGCTCCTATCCTGGCTTCCCTTGATGACGGACTGTAAACTGTAAGCTAAATAAATCCCTTTCTCCCCTAAGTTTCTTTGGTCAGTGCTTTATCATAGCAACAGAGAAGCAAACTAGAACAGAAGTCGGTACCAAGAGTGGGGTTGTTTCTGTGATGGATCTAACCGTGATTTTTGCAGGGGTGATTGTAGAAGATTTGGAACCTTGTACTGGAAAAGCCTCTGAGCTCTCACAGTTTAATGGACTATTCAGTGAGAACTTGGAAAATGAAAATACATAAGAAAAACACAGACAATGAAGGCGTGGCTTGTGCGCTTTCAGAGGAAAGTTTGAGAGCCCCTCAAAATGTCTTATCATACATATTCTAATACAAACTCTGTTTGTATGATATATTTGAATTAAAAAATCATAGAAATGAAACCTGTGTTTCATAGGGCAATGGATGTCCTGTGAAACCAGTGTATTTGAAGTGAACTTTCCTGGGAAACATTTCCTCAGGATTATTAGCACACAGGAGCTGTGATCTAATTGGGGGAAAAGATTGCATTTCAAGCTGGTAGTAGAACTTGATAATGTGTAAGAATCTCCCACACGGTACTTGTCCTGAAGATAGGAAGGAGTCATAGAGAGCAGAGGAGACTTGTGTGGGGTCTGTGCAATTCCTTGGTAACAAGCAGATCGGAGACCTAGGGTAAGTCTAAAGGGTGTGAGATGGGCTACAGGGTAGGGCTCAGGCAGGTGATAGTCGAACTGGAGACTTTTGGGTCTTGTCATGTGTGGTAGCTATGAAATCGTGGTAGGAAATCCGTTTTTCCACTCTAAGACAGAAGGAAATTAACGTAACTCAATTTGAAATTATTATGGACTTCTGGTTCTCTCTCTCTCTCCCTCTCTCTCTGTCTCTCTCTGTCTCCCCCCTCCCCCCTCTTTTCAGGACAGCATCTCCTACAATCATCCCACCCAGTCTCCTTCTCTATTCAGAAGTTGCCTAGGGACTCTGACACCTAAAATTTGCTTCCTCTATCCCCTTCACATACCGGAGACCAGGCAGGAGCTCCAGTTCCCCCAGCGCTGCCCCATTGCGGATAGACGCGGACGCGCTACACCAAGTCCAGAAGCTACCCGTAATTTGATCCGGATTGGCTGAACTGAACTTGGAGGGGTTAGTTTTCCAAGGCAGGGAAGGGACAGAGAGTAGAATACCCGGAGAAAGCCCCATTTTGTCCCTCACTCCAGAACTGGGTTTTGCCAGCCGGCGTTTCGGACGCGCTAGATCAGTCTCGGTGGCGCTAGGTCAGTCCGCGGCGCCATTTGTGAAAGATGATGGATTCTTCAAGGAGTTAGCTGAAATTCACCACTAGCATCCGGGGCCTCTAGGATTAAGCTGGACAGTTATTCTTAGAGAGTTTGAAGTTCAAAGGAGCTTGGTTGTATAGACTACAACCTCCACCCCACCCAGTCCCCACCGCTGCTGCGCTTCCGGTTCCCAACCCTGCTGACGAAAAGGACACCAGCGCCGCTTTGGGGTGACCCTGCGCATGGACACCACCTTGGGTCCACTAGCAGGCTGTGTATGCTCGTTTTTTTATTTTGTCTTTTCTTAAATTGAAAAATAATTCTTTTCTGACAAAATACATCCATATTACAGTTTCTCTCCCTTTGCTCTTCCCGGTACCTTCCTACCTCTCTGGCTCTGGTTCTACTCCCTTTCTGTCTCCCTTTAGAAAAAGAAGGCTTCTAAGAGATAATATTACAGTATAACAAGAGGCAGAGGCAGCTGGACCTCTGTGAGTTCAAGGCCAGCCTGGTTTTCAGAGTCAGTTCCAGGACAGCCAGAGTTACAACAGAGAAATCTTGTCTGGAAAAAACAAAACAAAGCCAAGCAAAACAAAATACATATCAATATATTTTAATATATGTAATATATAAACATATTTATACATATTATATTTATATATTTTATATAATACATTATATGTATATTATACACACACACACATTCTATTTTTATAGATTTAGTTGGAGAAGATGAACCAACAGCAGGGAAGAGCCCAAGATCAGGCACAAGAATCAGAGACCCCTTCATTCACACAGTTGGGAATCCCATAAAACACACTAAACTGGAAGCCATAACAAAAATGCAGAGGACCTGGTGAAGACCTGTGCAGGCCCAGTGCTTGCTGCTTCAGCCTCTGTGAGTTGACTTGAGCTCTGCTTGTGTTGTTTAGAGCAGTAGTTCTTAACCTTAAAATGAGTGGTACCTCTGGCTAATTCTATCTCTTAGAGTCCCTTCCTGTGGCATAGAATCTGATTCCCCAGGTATTTTCCCTGTTTTCCAAAGGCCAGAATCTTTCTTAAGAGCTTTTTTTTGGAAGCTTTAGTTTTATAACCCCGTTTTTTTTTTGTAATAGAAACTCCTTTGGTTTTTGTTTTTGTTTTTGTTTTTTTGTTTGTTTGCAACTAGGGGTCCCAGTCACAGGGCATGTATAGAAATTGTAAACTCTATATTTTTATCTCAAAAGATAAACTCTGACATTTTTTTTTTTCCAATACAACCAGATGCTTAAAGTGGGCATCAGTGAGCAAAGGTCAAGATGGAATGTGGGTTGTTGGTCTTTATCTATATTAGCTCTCACTTCCCCTGTATCTGTCTTTCACAGTACCCAGGTCCAGACCCAATGGCGATGGGCATTGGGCCATCACCTTGTCTTCACAGTAAACACAAGATTCAGGAGGAGGCAGAGGGGTAGGGAATGAAAGGACCCAGGGGCCCAATGCAACCTGAATTTCAATGGGTCCATAGTCCAGAGACAGTCCATTTGGCAGCATCTGTGGCTTCCTGTTTTTTTTTTTGACCTGGGTGTGGTGTTCCATGGTGTAATGCCAGCTTCCTTCCCAGTCATAGGAGAGAAGAGAATCATCCTGTAGAGTCTTTTTAAAGTTGGTTCCAGAGCCCCATTGGCTACCTGCTTGACCCAGAGAGTATCACTGGTCTGGAACAAAGGGAAACTGGTGGTCGACTCGGAGGTTGGCTGAATCTCTCGGATAGTCCAACAAATAGATTTTCTGGAAGACTAGAATGCCTATAATAAGAAAAGAAATGGTTAGAGAGTTCTGCCAACTGTTTGTCTTTGAGCCTGGGAAGCAGTCGGGGAGGTCTTTTAAACATAATCTCATAGGGGGTGAATCCTTCCATACATGGTGTATCTCCCATCATGCTACACCTTACATGGGTGTCACAGACCCGCACAAAGCAAAAGGAGGAGGTCTATCCATCCTTGACTGGACTCTGCTAACTGAATCCTAACTGAATTCTGACACTTGTACCTGAACTCTTGCTTTTTATTCTATAGCTGACGTTTTCACTCCTGATTCTTCTCTTCCACTTGTAACTGAAGGCCGTTCTCCTGCCATGAAGGATGCTTTCTTGCCCTGTGCTGGAGTCCCACTTTCAGCTGAATGTTATTGTAACCGATTTTTGTTCTCTTGCCTCAATGGCTACTGAGACAGATTCGTGACTCGTAACTACATCCCAGCTTGCACAGAGCCCCACTATCTATCTGATCTATCTGGGAGTGCCGAACTAGCGTGTACCATGCTCCACCCCACTAACTACCGTATCACTGACGCGTCCTGTGTCACGAACGGGCGCCTGCCTGCTTACTCTCCAACTGCCGACTGTCAACCGGCCACGGCCTCTTTTAGATCCTAAGCAGCACCCAGAAGTCCAAGCAGCATCCAGTCATAAGAAAGGCTGCACAGGACACTTCAAAACGTCCTGCCACGGACTCTAATGAGAGTTTTTATTAGAGTTTTAATGTTCTGTTTATTTATTTATTTTTGCTTGTGTAGAACTCTGAGATCTGCATGCACGATGATGTTTTAAGTCTGTGTTTAAAGCTTTAGCTATTAATTGCAAGGTTTTGGCTATGTCCAGGCTATTGTCAGACCCCATTGCTAGGGGGGAGGCCAAATTAGGGGATTAGTTCCTAGAGGGGCTTTTTAGCTACTATTTGAGCAGTTTCCGTTCAGGTGGGGAATGCTTCTACCAACCTAGAAAAAGTATCTATAAAAACTAGCAAGTACTTGTTGTACCTTTTCCTGGGAGACCGAATCTCAGTGAAGTCAGTTTTGCCAGAGTCTGTCAGAGTTCACTGAGCACAAACCTGGCACCTGGCTGAGGCATCCCATGCGAGGCTCTCCAGTCTAGGAATAACATACCTTGGTCTGAGCAGCTCAGAAAGTTTTGTAGACCTCAGATGAGTAGCCTGGTGAAGGTCAGTTACCAGAGTCCTGTCAGGTGTTTCTGGGAGGATGATCTTTTTCTCTGGTGTCCTTTATCAAGCTGTTGATTTTTTTCTTTACCATGGAGTCCCAGGTGGCACTGGCTCGTGGTATGTCCTGAGAATATCAATAGGCCCCACTGGTCTTAGGACCATTTGTCAGGCAGCCAGGTCAGTAGCACAGCAGTGGAAGACAGCAATTTGTAGGGCAAGCCAAACAGCCTCTAGGAGGGCCCAGATCTTGTTGTTTTTTAACCAGTGAGAAAGCTCTCTTTGTCTATCATACTGTAAACATGCACTGGAGTAGAAGCATAGCCATTGTCCATGTATACAACAGTGGACTTTCTTTTTCCCTATCTGAGAGCCTGCGTCAGACCAATCAGTTCTGCTCTCTGGGCTGAGGCACCTGGCTTGGGCCCAAATCTTTTTGGTTAAAGTAACTATTGGAGCTTTCACATACCTGTTTTATTTATTTTATCTTGTGCTAGTCATGGATGAGTACCTGCAGGTTGTCATCAGGCAAGAGGGTAGCAGGATTACCCGTGGTAGGTTTTTTATATCCTACTTGAGGGCGGTCCAGGAGTAGGGCCTGATACTATATCACACCGTCATTAGACAGCCGGTGCTCCTCAGAGGAGGAGCTCAACCTTGTCCTGCGTATTGTGAGTATAAGATCTTGACCCAGAATTAACTTGCTCATTTTCTTTTATTAAACTAGCAGTAGGCTCCAAAGCTCTTAGACAGGTGGGCCATCCTGTGGCTACAGGGTCCAGTCCTTGGGGCAGGTTTGTTGCAGGGTGTTTCCATGGCCTCAAAGTTTGGGTTAAAACCCCTTTGTCTTTTGTTTCCTGGACAGATAAAAAGGTTGTGCTATATCTGGAAGTTTTAGGGCTGGAGTTGAAGTCAGAGCTGCTTTTATGTCCTCAGACATCTTTTGTTTAGTCTCATTACAGATTAGGGGCTCGGTGCCCCCTTTTGTGCTGGTGTAGACAGGCTTTGCTATTTCTGCAAACCCTGGTATCCAGATGCAGCCATTCCTAGTCACAGCCTCTGATGTACGAAGTAGGGATTTCTTAACTGATATTTTGAAGCCCAAGATCTGTAACTCTTGCATCAGTCCCTCAGTGTCCATTTTACAATCTATTTTTCCAGGAAACCTCTGATGAAAGGGCAGGAGTCTGCATTTAGTGTCTTTAAATCTTGGGGCAATCAAGTCGAGGTATGTTGCTCTCTGTAACTTCCCACTGGGTCTGTCCATTTAAAAGCAAAGATGGGTTGACTCACCTCTGCCAATGTGTCTTTCAGGACCAAAATAGAGTACCCTGTTTCTCTGGAAGATTCAGATTCATGAAAATCAGAGGTCCCAGGTTTCTTCATAGGCAGGAGAGGCATACCCCAGGGTGACTGGCAGGGGTCCTTTTCAAGTCAGGCAATATGGACTGTAATTTTTTCTTTCGTTTTCAGAGTCATTGGATAGTGTTTAATCTGGACAGATGTAGATGAACTGGTTAATCGAACAATTACAGGAGCTTGGTGTTGGGCCAGTCTTGAGGGCTTGGTTTCTGTCCATACACCCTGGGAATCTTTGTTGTCTATCTGAGAGATAGTTCAACTATATATTTTGATTGGAAGGAGAACTTTCAGCTAGGAGCTATTCTTCTGACAGAGAGTAAGTTACCAGATTTGCTGGGTATCTGTTAGTCTAACATTATCAGAGAAGGTGACAGTGGCTTTCAATTTATGCAAAAGGTCTTGTCCCAATCAGTTTTTTTGTTGTTAAACACCTTTTGAGCTACCTCCAGCCCTGGGACCTATTTATAGCTTTAAAATTTTAAATATCTGGGGCTGACTGGGTGACAAGAGAATTCTTTTCAGCAGTTGTTTTTAATCTTTTAAAAAAGTACCTATCAAAAATTGTTTAAAGTTTTCTTTGTCAGTGTTGGACAGAAGGGAAGCTCCATTCTGTCCAGGCTGCATTGCTTGGTATCCAGTCCCCTCCCTGATTCAGGGTTTTTGGTTTTTTTTTAAACATTTTTTTTTTTTTTTTTTTTTGAGAATGGTGGGTATTATGTATCACTGATTGAAACAAAGACATAAATTATGAATCCTGACAACCCCCGTTCAGCCAAGAGGAACTTTTCCCTTTTTTGGGGCTACTCAGAGCAGGATGGAGTAGAGGGCATGCTCACCTGGGGGAAATACTTTTCATCCCTGTGTGCATTCTGCTTAAATTCTTAGATATCAAGGGGCCCTGGATGAAAGGCCTGGCCCCTCCCCACGTCTACACAGGGACCAACCATGACTGTGAGCAGGAGTCAAGCAACAAAACAAGCAAGCCTTCCTGTTCCCGGACAGACAGGTGGAAGTTTCTCTTTTGGATTTCTTTGGGTGACCTGGCAGAACCAAAAGGAATTGGGTCCCCAACAGGAGGAGGCACAGGTCTTAAGTCAGGGGGCTCTCCTACCAGAGAAAGCCACTGGTCAATACAAGGAAACAAAACTGACAAAAACACATAGGAAGACACACAGACAGACCTGCACACAGAGAGACACAGTAAAAGACAATCAGGGGTGGTGGCCACCACACATACATATAGCTAAACAGAGGGAGTCCTGCGATGTTTCACAGGACCCAGGACATTTGGATCAGCACTCAAGTCTGACCTCTCCTATGTGTCCAAACAGAAGGCGCCTTAACCAGACTTACCTCTGGAGGTGACAGAGCAGGCAACTTTCTAATTTGTTTCCTTTTGGGGTGGAGGTGTCAGACTCCTCTGAAGCATTAGCAGCAATTGATCAAAGAAGCCCTGGGGACCTGGAACATCTCAGGCTGTGCACTCCCTAGGGGTCCCTTAACCATTTTACTCTTCCTTGCTTCAAGGAGCTCTGAGACTCCCAGTGTCTTGACGTCTAGTCTCTGGGCTATTGCTGGGGCCTCCAGAAATTCACCAGAGAAAATTGCTCAGACACAAGTTTAAGCAGGTAAAGTCTTTGTCAGCAGGCCAGTGACTACACTGAGTGTTCAGGGTCCCAGTGTAGACCTGAGCCTTTCTCAGGATGAGCTTTTAAGCACAAAAACCATATTCTGTATTGACATACTTCGGTTAACAAGAACAGTTAGCCAAAGCAGAACTACAGAAGCTAAAAAGCAAGCTTGGTACATTTTAAGACTTTTCCAGAAATATATGGACTTTGATGGATTAGACCTTTGTTTTAGTTTTGGCAGGTGGTGCTGTCAGTCTTACAGCCTGAATGGCAATTCCATCATGGTGTCAGTTGTGTGTCTCAGGGCCTACTAAGGTCTGGGGCCCTGTTGCCGTTTGGCTGTGGGTCTCTGTATTTATTTCCATCTGCTGCAGGAGGAAGAGTCACTGATGATGGCTGAGCAAGGCACTGATCTATGAGTATAGCGGAATGCCATTCGGAATCATTTAATCCCTATGTTTGTTTGTTTGTTTCTGAATCAGTAGTATTTGGTTTTACCTTAGGTCCCTAGGCTATCTAGTCTCTTGTTCTTGGTCTTCCAAACACTGTTGGGTATGGGTTCCATCTCATGAAGTAGGATGTAAGTCAAATCAGTTATTCATTGATTGCTCCCACAGAATTTGTGACACCATTGCCCTAGAATATCTTGGAGGCACAGAACACCATTATAGATCAAAGGGTTTGTGGCTGGCTTGGTATTTACACTCCTCTGTTGGTAGCCTCTAGAGTACTTTCCGGTACCAAAGACACTAGAATGTAGGGGGTCAAGGCTTTGTGTAAGCACCAGCTGGACTTCTCCATGTTCAAAGACTTGTGTAGCTGTTGTCTTCAGCAATGGGGCCTTGTTGTAAGTTTATGGAGAACAAACTATTGTCTTAGCAACAGCCTGGGTTGTTTGGGGGGATTCCCATGGGACCCCTTTGGCTAACAACTCAGTTAGATGTAACCCAATTCTAGTACTAGAAGCTTTGGTGACAGGAGATGGTCAGTTGGGACTCTGTCTCCCCCATATTTGATGATTTCATTTGAATGCCCTTCGTGTGTGTGTGTGTGTGTGTATGTGTGTGTGTTTGTGTGTGTGTGTATTTCAGGAAGTTTCTACTGTATTAATTTTTCTATATCATCTTCAAATACCCCTTAATTTTAACTGTCTCTCCCCCTATTTCCTCCCTCAGCCCCCCTTCCTTTCCCCTCCCCACTTGATCCTTCTTTTCTAGCCCCTCCCCATCCATGAATACTTTTTGGTTCTATTTCCCTTTCCCATGAGATCTATGTGTTCCCTCTTGTCCCTTACTCTATACCTACCCTCTGTGGTTGTGTGCTATTTTTATTGCAAGTCCTTTACAAAACTGTTTTAATTATTAAAATAAGTAAATACAACTGAAAAAAGAAACATACCCAGAACAAGGATTTACTGACAGTTCATGAACCCAGTAGGATCATATGGACGGGAGAAATTCTTCCCTGATGTAACTTCCATATTCAAGTCATTTCAAACTGCATTTAATTACTTATTCTCTCGGCCTATTTGTGTGATGATAAGAAAACACCTGCAATGAGATCATTTATAAAGAAGGGACATTTATTTTTCACAGCTCTTGAAGCTAGGGAATGACGTACACATAGCTACCTATTAGCTATATTTATTTTTAAAAGTTTTAAGTAAATTTAATCTGTCAGAGACTTGAAGTGTTTCTACAAGCATACCTTCAATATGTTTAGGCATTTAAAGATGTAGCTTCAAAGGATTGCTCATGACCATGATGCCTTCATTGTGGATTTTCGTCATTTGTGAATGAATTCTGACATTTAAGACTTTTTGCCTTAAAATGATCCTTTTTGCCCTCTGAAATTAGCTTGCAAGTTATTACATAAAGAATATATAGAAAAAGGGTAGGGAAGATACATGTGCCCTTATATGTATCTTCTCATACATGACCACCTTACACACATATAAGATGTGTGTGTATGTGGGAGGGGGGAACAGTTCTCTGAGAGCACATTGAGCCTCCTAAGTTCTTAGAGGGCATGTGGGGAAATGCTCATTTACTGTTTTAGGGCACTACAAACTGTTCCAGATACTCTGGAAATCAGTGTAGAGAATTCTCAAAGAGCTGAAGACAAATCTACCAGCCATACCATTCTCTGGCATATACCCAGAGGCCTCAGCATCCTACTCCACAGATAAGTCACTCAGTCAAATTCATCGCTGCTCTATTTAAAATAGCTAGGAAATGGCAACAACCTAATTGTCCTACATTCAATGGGTGTAATGAAAGTGTGGTGCATATACACTCTGGAATACTTCTCAGTGGTAAAGAAAAATGAAATCGTGAACTTTGCAGGTAAGTAGATAGAACTAGAAAAGAACATATTGAGCGAAGTAACCCAGACCCAGAAAGACAAATATCATATGTTCTCCCTCGCTGGATGCTTCTAGCTCTAATTCTTCAGGTGTGAGTATGTAGCCTGGAACATCTGCAGAAAGCAGGAAAGCTAAAAAAGGGACCATTGCCTAGGTATGGGTGTGTGGGAGCAATAGAGAAGGGAACAGCAGGGTACAAGTGATCTCACAGGGGAAGTAGAAAAGGGAGGGCTTGAATTAGAGAGAGGGAGATAAATAAGGAGGGTAAAATGACAGTAACAATGTTTGAAAAGTCATAGGGGATCATGTTATTAACTATATACCCCCCAAGCCTACAATGCACATAAGCCTGTGTATAAATATATAGTTTAAATGAACTTTTCTCATTTGGCCTGGCAATGTTCCTTCCTTCCAAGAGCCAATGACTGCTTAGAAAACCCCAATACCAGATACAAGAAGTCCTTTTTGGGGTTGTTGGTCATACTTGTCCAAGAGACTCCCCAAACATTATAGGCTTTTGTTATTTCCCTTAGTTGACCTCCAGAGGTATGGCCCCATTGCTGAAGACACCATGCACTTCAGATACAAGGTCCAGAGAACCCTGAGCTGTCAGTGACGTGAATGCCTCCTTTCTGAGGACTAGCTTTTACAGTACCAGAAAGCACCTTCCAAGCTTCTAAAGGAGGGAAGCAACCAACATTCCTACCCAACGAAGATGTCTATGAACCACAACAATGACCAGCATGGTACGACAAACCTAAGGGTGCAGTAGTGGTACACATGTCAGTAACCAAGAGCTCTCTAATTGTACCTGCTCAATAAAAAGAAAACTGTTGAAAGCTAGCCAACTACTGAGGGCTACTAAGTCAGGGATCTTGGAGGAGAGCCCACAACCACCACCTTACTAAACCAGCACAATCCTTAACTACACTCTAAATGTTTGTCCCCATAGCCACAGATAAGCGCATTTCTCACCAATCATCAAGGAAGGTTCTCTTTGCAACAGACAGAGACCATTCTAGAAAATCACAACCATTCAAGATGCCGAGTTGTGGATCCTGGTCCCAATTGAATAAATCTACAAAACATTCCTGGACCCGAGGCTTACAGAACATTCCCGTTGCTAAAGAGGGGGGCAGAAAGACTGTAAGAGCCAGGATGTCTTTTCTTGCAACATCAGAAGTTATGCCCGTAATGTCTCACCAACGTAACTGTCCATGCGTGAGCTTAACAGGGACAGTCATGCTGGTGAAACTTTACGGGTATAGCCTCTGATGCTAGAAGACAGGGTCTCACAGCAAACTCCCTGACCTTCTGGCTCTCGCAATTTTATGCCCCCTTTTCTACAATGTTTCCTGTACCTTGTGTGTAGGAGTTGTTTTGTAGATGTATCTATTGGGTCGGTGTGCACAACACTTATCCGAGCAGGTTATATTTAGGAATATGCATGCATGTGTATACTATACATATACATTTACAAATACATACACAATACACGCATATACGCATTTAACAATTAAGGACAAAAGAAGCCATGAATTTGAAGGAGAGCAAGAGAATTTTTAAAATGAATTTTCATGTTAGTTCTAACTGTTAAAGTAGTATTAAGAAGAACTCGAAAGGAATGGGCATCATGGGTGCTGTACCCTTAGCAGGAGGGGTAGGCAAATTTGAGGCAAGTTTGGTCTGGAAATTGTTTTTTAAATAGGATTGATAAAAAAGAACATAATGGGAAAGCCACCAAAGTGTTAACGCTTAGGAAGGCTAACATCTTTTTGTTCTATAGTACAATGACTATTAAACAATACTTTTTGTAAAATACCACTTTTATTTTGTATTGAGGTTTTCATTTATTTATTTACCCACTAGTACTTACTTATATTTGTTTATTGATAGTTGTTGAGACAGAACCTCTCTACATAGCTCTGGCTGTCCTGGAACTCACTCTATATACCAGGCTGACCTCAAACTCTCAGAGATCCTCCTGCTTCTGTCTCCTGAGTGTTAGAATTAAAGGCGTACGCCACCATGACCAACTAAAGGCCCGTGTTAAGAGGGAATTTTAAAACTAGTTTATAAACGTGAACTTGGAACTAGGCATAGGAATATTTTTCTTGTAGTATAATCAAGAAAATAGAGACATGAGAAACCGTATGGAGCATATTAATATCAAATTTGGGGAACTGTTTCTTAAAACTGGAAATACGCAGGGAGTCAGAGTTCAGGATTAGAGCTCTTTGCATAGCATAGGGGAGATAGGAAGGTAAATCCTTGACATGAAACAACAACCTCCCCCCCCCCCGCAAACAAAACAGAAACAGCTCTCTCTAGTCCTCTGTGTAAAACGGTGTCTGAGGCTGGGTTGTTTCATGCAGAGTTTGGGACTTTGCACAGTTACCATTCATCCCACCTGTTCTCACAGGGCCAGGCTGAGCAGTAGGATTACGGATAGAATGGTCCTCTTGGATCAGCGTTTTGGGTGAACGTGCTATGAAAAAGGAACACGCGAGCCTGCATGCTTCTGCACTCCTCGGGAGCTACACTCAACAGCAGGAGCCAGCTCCGGGCTTTCCCCCTGCACCTGCGCGAGTGAACTAGCGATGCCCACGGTGGTTTGCTCTGTATTGTGAAGATTCTCGATGAGTATCTGGAGATCACGTGGGACTCTAAAAACGATATGTTACACTTCCTTTCGGGAATTCTATTCCCAGAATAGCGTAGTTCTTTGAAACCCTGATTTAAATGAGCTTCATGATCCGTGGAAGGTGTGAATGCTCACACCTGCTTTGCGAATTGATAAACTATGCCCCAAATTCCTAACAGGTGGTTTGCTTGAAATCAGGTAATGAGTCAGCAGCTCTTCGGTTGGCCCGCTAACTCTCTGACCTCCCTTTTCATGGCAGTTTAGTTGGAAGAAGAAATTTAATAGGGTGTGCGTGGGGGGTGTTGACGGCTTTATCTTGAGGGCATTGCATTTCTCTGTGTGTATGCGTGTGTACACACTGATGCCACTTGTGTGTGTTTCTGTGTTTGCCTGTGTTTTCTGAAACATTTTTGCCAAGTGGTATCTTCTTCCCACTTCCCAGATGGTAGTTCTGAATTTTTCCCTTTTGGAAATTGCTCACAAATCAGGAGGTTCTGCCCGCCAGTTAACAGATTTTAACAGCAGCTGGTAGGTGACCACCCTGTGCCACCCAGTCCTCCCACCCCCTTCCCCGATGAGACATTGCTGGGCGGTGCAGACAAATGATGGGACTTGCAGTTGTGAAGAGGGGTTG